>VCJN01002345.1:0-30772 GCA_006384855.1 Tetraselmis striata | reverse complement strand
ATCCAACTTTGGTGCGGCCGGAGGCGATACGTTTTGCGGCAGTGACCGCCGCGCCATCCAACGACCGCTTACGGCCTTGCCCTTGCTTGTTATCCGTGCCTTGTTCGGCTGCATGCCGTTCCGCCCAACGCTTCACGAAGCGCACATCACGGTGCAAGTGCCGAGCCGCCGCTGGCACGTCCCCGTTGCATGCTTGCAATAGTACCGGCACCGCTTCTCGATCAGCTTTGCTGCTCCGCGGCCTCCGCGCCATCTTACTATTATTGTCAATAAGATATGGCGCACACAATGAGCGGCGCATAGCGCAGCGTGAGATGGGGGTACTCCCGGAGCGGTCGCCCTGAGGCTTACATTGGTCTACATGTAAGGACATCGTTGGCTTTAAGGAAAATAGGCGGGCGAAGACTCCAGCGAATCCAATTAAATGTGGTTGGCGCCCAAACGCTAACACATGCCGACCGGTCCAAACAACTCATGAAACGGATGCACACCATGCATAGGCTAGCCAAACAAAGCTATGGGGGCGCGTGGCACGCGGACACGTGACGATGCATGATGCACATGCAAACATCGAATATAACATTGCATAGCAACCGAGAGTATGACATTATGTAAAACTTATTTTTGTTCTGAATTAAAAGCATTTCATGCCGAGCTCCGAAACCGATTTCCGAAACCAATATGCGCGCATATCTTGCAACGGAAACAAAACTAGAGCGTGATATTGCGCAAACATGTGTAGCTAGGATGGACGCGTTGCGTGGCACCGCAATCGTTGGGAGCACTGTGACTTCGTATTTGGGCTGCTCACTACGCTTCAAAATTAATGGTAAGCAAACGGTACTCCGGGGGTAGTTGGCGAGTATTTTGCGATTCCGAAACCATTTCGAAAACCCCGCGAACATGGGACGCGCGATGACCTGCCGGTGTTTACCTAACCCGAAATGTCCGAAAACAATTGCTCAAATCGTAGATTTTAGGTGGAAATATATGACATCTATGACGGATTTGGACTTAGGGGTTTTTTAGGTGCTCTTCCTAAGAGTTGGAAGAGTTGGATACATCGTAAGAGTTGGATACATGCTTTGCCCCACCGTGTAGAGGTAGTCGTGCACTACCACATGCATCGGTTGCCAAAATTTTCGCGGTCTCGTTACACAAAGAATGGCCGCCTACGCGAGTACGTGCATCGCGACACGTGTAACAATTGGGTAACGTCAATGTACGCGCGCATTACGAGCGGCAAGAAGACGCGATGCGGGATCGGCCGCGGTGGCATCTGAGCACATGGATGGGCAGTCGATTGCTACAGAGCCATGCCAAAGACCCGCCACACTTTGGCGCCTAGGAATATTTTTATGATTATTTGTGCTTATGTAAACTCAAGACTCGCGAAATTCGTGTGTGGTTTTTACATCTACGTACATCTCAATGTACAAGGCCCAATCAATTCAATGTAAAATATGGGGCTTGTAGCCAACACTCCTACCCAAAACACCCCCTATTATATGTGGCGCATCCAGCTTCGATTGCACATGAGCACGAACCCTACTCCGACTAGGGTTTGCCATTTATTTTGACGCGTAGTGAGCAAGACGAAGATGTAACGCACTTTTCAGGTGGCAGTACTTTGCACAATCGTTACAAGCTGCGCTTTTGCTAGCGATGGCCACTATTCATCATGCATATATGTTGCGCTCTATGTGACCGCCGTGCAGCGCGATCACCTTGCGCAAGCGTCTCCGCATTGATTTCACTTGCTTTTTAAAATAATCACGCGGGATTTCGGCGAGCGCCCGTTGGATTGCAGACTTGAAGCTCGCCTTAGTCTTGTACCTGCTGCCCATGAGCTTATCATCAATAAGCTCGTTTCATATGTTCTCCATCCAGTTCAGATCCGGAGATTTAGGCGGAGCTTGAAGCACCGACACTTCGGTTTGATATGTCTCCCGTTCTGGGTGGTACCTGGTAGCCGTGTTGCGCGCCGTCGGGTGATGACGTCGTGCAAGGCTCATCCACACGACAGCGGCTGTCCCAATCCCCGAAGCACGCTGAATGGTGTTGTTAGATACCTCTTTCGGTGTCTGGCCAGAGTCGTGCAAACGTTTGGCGATAATCCTCGATCCAACTTTGGTGCGGCCGGAGGCGATACGTTTTGCGGCAGTGACCGCCGCGCCATCCAACGACCGCTTACGGCCTTGCCCTTGCTTGTTATCCGTGCCTTGTTCGGCTGCATGCCGTTCCGCCCAACGCTTCACGAAGCGCACATCACGGTGCAAGTGCCGAGTCGCCGCTGGCACGTCCCCGTTGCATGCTTGCAATAGTACCGGCACCGCTTCTCGATCAGCTTTGCTGCTCCGCGGCCTCCGCGCCATCTTTCTGTATTGTCAATAGATATGGCGCACACAATGAGCGGCGCATAGCGCAGCGTGAGATGGGGGTACTCCGGAGCGGTCGCCCTGAGGCTTACATTGGTCTACATGTAAGGACATCGTTGGCTTTAAGGAAATAGGCGGCGAACTCAGCGAATCATTAAATGTGGTTGGCGCCCAACGCTAACACATGCCGACCGTCCAAACAAATCATGAACGATGCACACCATGCATAGGCTAGCCAACAAAGCTATGGGGGCGCGTGGCACGCGGACACGTGACGATGCATGATGCACATGCAAACATCGAATATAACATTGCATAGCAACCGAGAGTATACATTATGTAAACTTATTTTTGTTCTGAATTAAAGCATTTCATGCCGAGCTCCGAAACCGATTTCCGAAACCAATATGCGCGCATATCTTGCAACGGAAACAAAACTAGAGCGTGATATTGCGCAAACATGTGTAGCTAGGATGGACGCGTTGCGTGGCACCGCAATCGTTGGGAGCACTGTGACTTCGTATTTGGGCTGCTCACTACGCTTCAAAATTAATGGTAAGCAAACGGTACTCCGGGGGTAGTTGGCGAGTATTTTGCGATTCCGAAACCATTTCGAAAACCCCGCGAACATGGGACGCGCGATGACCTGCCGGTGTTTACCTAACCCGAAATGTCCGAAAACAATTGCTCAAATCGTAGATTTTAGGTGGAAATATATGACATCTATGACGGATTTGGACTTAGGGGTTTTTTAGGTGCTCTTCCTAAGAGTTGGAAGAGTTGGATACATCGTAAGAGTTGGATACATGCTTTGCCCCACCGTGTAGAGGTAGTCGTGCACTACCACATGCATCGGTTGCCAAAATTTTCGCGGTCTCGTTACACAAAGAATGGCCGCCTACGCGAGTACGTGCATCGCGACACGTGTAACAATTGGGTAACGTCAATGTACGCGCGCATTACGAGCGGCAAGAAGACGCGATGCGGGATCGGCCGCGGTGGCATCTGAGCACATGGATGGGCAGTCGATTGCTACAGAGCCATGCCAAAGACCCGCCACACTTTGGCGCCTAGGAATATTTTTATGATTATTTGTGCTTATGTAAACTCAAGACTCGCGAAATTCGTGTGTGGTTGTTACATCTACGTACATCTCAATGTACAATGTAAACCCGGCCCAATCAATTCAATGTAAAATATGGGGCTTGTAGCCAACACTCCTACCCAAAACACCCCCCTATTATATGTGGCGCATCCAGCTTCGATTGCACATGAGCACGAACCCTACTCCGACTAGGGTTTGCCATTTATTTTGACGCGTAGTGTACAATCCTTATATTCTTCTTTTTCGTTTTCCCACCCCTGGGACAGGACTGCTAACAGTGAAACCCTTTGCATCGTCTCCACGACGGCCGTTTTTTTTTGCAACGATCCAGTTTATACGGAAATCCCTGGGTAGGCTACCCTCAGTTTATATAGTCAAAAAGCGAATTGCCGAAGCATTCTGCAAGACTAAATAGGGGCAAATGAACGAATTTACAGCATTGTTGGATCATCGTCTAAAACACTGCCATCAAAATACCCGGCACTGACCACGAAATGTCCGCCCTACCAGTGTCAGCGGGCGTCGGCTCATTCGAGTTCGTAATACGAGTTGGGCTTGTCCCGCGGAGCAAAGCATTTCAGGAGTGCGGTACATGTGTAGCAACAAAAGCAATGTGACGGAGGGCCCGGCGCCAAACATACCTGCTGGAAATTTTCCCCATTCCCAGTAAAATCCAGGGCGTCGTGAAGGGAGACAGGGACCCCGCCCAAAGTAAATGCAGTGAAGTCCGCTGGTGTTGACGCAATAACCTGACTAGTACGAACAAAAATCCCTGAACTCCGGAACTAGCAACCCCAAATTATGACGGTGATGATACCCCCAATGCGGGCACTCCACTCACATATTATATTCGATTGTAGTCTCATATTCACAACCGCCCCATGCAAAGCAGTAGGGTTCAAGGAGCCACTCGTGCATGGCATGAATCCGGGCCAATCGGCGGGCACTGGGAAATACTCGTGTGCGTATTTGTCTGTCATAATGTGCAGCCCGGCCACAATGCCCGCGGCGGGGACGCCCTACCACCACAGTACGCCTTACCGTACTGTGGCAAGATTTTGACGCATAAGACGCTTGGACATATATACCCCGTGTGTTAGTATGGGGTAACGCTGCCGACGATTCGTAATGTGCCAGCTACACCGATGCCTTTAGTAAGATACTAATAGGGGCATCGCGAGCGGCTAGTAACCTCCACTCAAGTGGAAGGTGCGCCCCCCTAAGTTAGCCCTACGTTCGCCCTAGATAGTCGATCTGACCACCGCACAGTCCCCGACGTCCACGTGTTAGGGCGCGCCCGATTTCACAACACTTCCCATACGACATTTCACGATCCGAATACGGTACAAATAATCTGGCCGCAGGCGTCGACCCCACCACGTACCCGGCCGAGCTCAAGCTCCGCGCGTGCCACACGCGCGAAACATCCATACCACGCAGACCACTCTCCCACGAGCAGGGAGCCAAGCATTCGGGTCGCCATATTGGTCACCCCCCCACTAGCTGTGATATTTGCGACGCAGACCCGCCGCCCACGCCTCTGTCACCATCGAAGACGACTCCGAGAACCCAAACGCCTACCGCATGTCCTCGCCCCCCCCCCCCCCCCCCCGGCCTATGACGGCGAGTGGTCAGCCGTCCCGCAGGCCTGCGTGGCTGCTCGGCGCACTCGGTACCCGTGGAGTCGGACTCCGCTTCCTCGACGTCTCCCTAAACGCGTACGGCGGCGGCTTTCTCCACACGTTCACCCGCCTAGACAACACTGACACCGAACGTGCGCAGTTTATCCGAGAGGCCATGGCATAACTCACGGGCTAGGTCGACACCGCCTCGGGCCGCGCCACCAAAAAGGCAAAGCCCTCTACCCGCCGGCGCACCCGAGGCGAGCACCGCCCGCCGCCTCTCGGCGGCCGAGGCCAAGGCCGCGGCCCCGGCGGTGGTCAACGCCAGCCGTGGTCGTAGCCACAGCGCGGGCCGCAGCTTACCTAGACATGCGGCCCGGCCTTCCGAGTCCACCGCTCGACACAACCCCGAGCCACCACCTTACCCCCTCACGGACCCGACAGCCCGCATCCCCACCCAATCACAGCGCCAACCCGCGGCGGCAAGGCAGCCCCATGGCACCAGCTTGCCGCCCCGAGGCCTTAGCTCCGCTCCTCGGCAGAAGCGACTGGCCCACAAACGCACACCGGCTGCGTCCGAATCCCCCTCATCGGCAAAATCCCCAAGCCAACGTCTTCTCTCCCGGCCCGTACTCGAGCCACAACGGACCTCTCTGGCCGAGACAACTCCCCGGACGCCGACCTCCGCAAAGAGCTCATCTCGGAGGGCGCCACCTTGCTCGCCCGCCGCTCCCCCTGCACGCACCGCCGCCTCACCGCCATGATCGCGGCCTTGGGCGTGCGCGGGCGGCCCACTGCACCCCATCACACGCACTCCCTCACCGGACCCCCTGCGAGGGACGAAGATATGGCAGACGACCAACCACCCTCTGAAAAGGAATACTCCGACAAAGAGCAACACGAAGGTGGGAACGAGTCCATGGACGACGACGAATAAGTCTACCTCCTCCGCCACGCCCTCCCCCCAGTCTACCTCTCACCTACCACCTACTGTACCGTTGGCCACCGTCCGACCCCCAAAACACCGCCAGACCCACCCTCACGAACCTCCGGCGCCCACAAACATGCCGCGTGCCCTCATCAACGATCAACACTAGGCGAGCACTCAGCGCCCTCTTCGCGCCGACACCACCGCAGACAGCACTACCACACTCGACAACGCTCCCATGTTGCACCTAGCAACGGCCGGGACGGCACCCGCTTCGGGATGAGGACCCCCGCACGATACCTAGAGCGGGCGGGACGTTACGGTTGCCTCAGTCCAACTAGGTCTCCTATGCGGGCCACTTATGCCTGAGTCGGAATGGCCGGGCGGCAACATGGCGCCGCCATAGCCCGACGCCTACCCGAGCAACGGGTCGATGCTGCGACTAGCGGACCAACAACCGGCGGATTGCGTGGGGCTCTATGACGAACTGGGCGCGGAAGACGGAGAAGCCGCGAAGCCGGCGTTAGTAGACATGCGGGGCAGCCCAAGGCTGCATCGGAAGGAAGCGGGGATGGACACGAGAGAGGGAGGCCGGTTGCCGGAGCTATAATACACATATGTGTCCCTACTATGGTTAGTTGCTACCGTGACGAGGGCGAGGAGCACTGGAGCTCGTGCTAATGCTGGCAGGCCTCGAGAACAACACGGTCCGGGCGCCGGAGAGCGGATTGGTGATTGTAATTCAATTTCAATTTCAATTTACGAATAATCTGCCCGCCCGCGCCGCGCCCCTGCGCCGCGCGGGATCTGCGTCGCCGCCCAAAGTACCCACCCCGCGCCCGAAGTATTGCGGGCGGCGAATCATGCATCAACTAGCACACCCTCGTCCAGCCCGACAGCTCCCGCCCACCCCGTAGCCCAACCTCATGCCCCCTTCGAGGACACATTGCGATCAAGGGAGGCTCGGGCACACCGGGCAAGTGGCCTCCGTAAGGACTCTCTTCAGGCAATGGGCAGATAGATACCGGCAGGCAGGATTTATTGTTCCACACTGGTCAAGCCATGAAATTTTGCAGTGAGACCAGCTGAATATGCTCCGCCCCCCCCCCCCTCCCCCCCCCCCCCCCCCCCCACCCCCTCCTTGGGAGAGTAGACTGTGGACAGATGAGGCATAGTTGGGCCACCAGCCAAAGTGCTTGAAAGTACATATGAGGCAAAGTTGCGCATAGCTAGTAAAGTAGCGAGTAGCAGCACGCAAAATTGTTGTAGCTTTGGCATGGTGTAACAATCCGGCAATCCTTACCCCTATTTATATTACTGTCCCAACTGTGTCACCTCCCGTGGCAGTCCCATGTACCCAACAGACTGCCAGCAGGGGCGGTTATAAATTGCCCTCGATTCCGATGGTGGAGACCTCACAGCCGCCGCTGATCAAAACCTCAAGGGGGGTAGGTTGGGCGTTGGATGCGCAGGGCAGCGGCGCCGGGGCGCGGGGCGGGATTGCCGGGCAGCAGAACTTTAATCGATTATATTTACCAACTATACGACATTCAGCTAGTGCAGGGTCATGTGTTCTATGTTCACCACACATATTGCCGCAACCTCGGCACGTTTGTCTCGCAATATGGCGTGCTTGCCGTGCTCATCAGTGGGCACCCACTGCTCGTCACTCCCATGTATTGTGCATGAACACCACATGCCTCCGTGTCTCGGCTTCTCATTCACAACCTGCATGAGTGTGTACACCAGAATTCAGCAGTAGCACGGCAACATTATGTAGGCAGTTTGGAGTCGGGCGTGGAGGGGGTGCCTTAGTTATCCTGAATAAGTCGCGCTTCCGTCCTTGTGTCTTGGTGTGCGATACAAAGGTAGCCATGAATGATGTCCCCTCCCCTATCTTGCACCTCAATAATCACAATCAACGATCATAACAAATCATTTTAGACCGCAGATAAGAGTTGAATCGACTCATAGCCGTCGATTTCACAAAACGCATTTCATTTGCTAGCGCGGCCAGGGCAGCGGGGCGCCAACGCGCAGCATGGTACGCAATAGGCGGCTCACATGGTAGTAGAAAGTTGCGTATATACCCGGAACATGATGCGTTAAGATTCTGACCTATGACTTGCATTAAGATTCCGACTAAATGGGGGTAGAGGGGGCGTGGGCGCAAAGGGGGGTCTCACTCGTTGTCATAGGGGTTGAGCCCCATGTAATGAGCGCCTTTCTCGGCCGGCTCAGGCTCCAGTGTGCCAGTTCCTTGACAGTACTTATCAAGCGCCTCTGCGCAGGCCGCCCAGTTGGCGGGGGTGGCTGAGGTGCCTGGTCGCACGGCGGCGCCTCTGCAACCCGGTCCCGTGCCCTCAAGCATATCCACCGCATCGTCTGCCCCAACGACCTCTCATTGTCCCACAAAGCCTGGCCGCCACACAAACATGCTAGGAACCATGGTTCTGACTTCCAAGCATGCACGCATGAACTTGATGCGTGCCCCCAATAAGAACTGCCGCATGTATGCCCGCTCCGCATCAGTGGTGCCACGATTGCCTCTGGCCACGCACTTTGCGTCCCGCATCTACATATGACATAGGGCGGCATGTATTCATATGACGACAGCCTAGACACAATGCGGATGAGGGCAAGGCGGGGGGGGGGGGGGGGGGGCGCATAATACGCTCCATACAGAGCTTTGAGTCGCGGGCAGTGCTGCCCCTGGCCGCCTCTTGAGCTCCGACTCGGCAGACCAGATTGTGCAGGTTCAGTTTCATCATCTCATCTAGCACATACATGCTGCACATCTGCGCATAGGTTAGTGAGCAGTTGAAGCCCTCCTCCCGCTGCTTCTTGATGGACTCGTTGACACGCTGCCAATCCTCATCGTCAGCAGCAGCGTCGCACTCCTTGTAGTCCCTGAGGTAGTAGATGGCCGCTCCTTGCAACACATGCCACATGGCTACCAGGTGTAAGTTGATGCTCTGCGGTGTCAAACATACCCCTTCAGGAAAGTCACGCATGCCGCGTATACTCAGCAGACAACGCACACCTGCAGCGGAGCTGGGCTGTGATACTCTTAGCAATTGTAGCGAGGTGGCCTCACCCGGACCAACAGTCCCACCGTCTCCGCGAAGTGCGGGAAGTCCTCGCATGCCCGGTTGGCACACACCGCACCGATAGTGCCGGTTGACGGCAGCATCGGCCGGACTGGCCCGCCAAAGCCAAAAGTCGGGGCGACCAGCGCCATCCGCATGTTCATCTTCTTCATCTTGGGCCGCATTTCATGTGAGCACACACATATCAGATTTTTTTCATATCGGCAACGCCCATTGCAGCGAGAACCACGGGAAGGCAGCAACAGCAATTTAAAAGGTCACCAACCTTCAGGGTGCCGACATACACTTAAAAGTCATGGACTACCCCCAGCAGTGGTGCATGTGCTATCGACAACCGCCAAAAGTCAACATAGCGTGTATACGGCAGCCTGCGTACAAATAAAGACGTGCATGTAGTGCCGGCTATCGCATGCACGATGCGCCATGCGCCGGCTTCCACTGCCAAGAACCGCATATCCCCGTTGGACAGCTGCAGGTGGGCATGCCCGCAGTAGGCAATGATGGGTTCAAAGTCATCGTCGGCAGTCTTGCCCTGCGCTGCGTCCATCACCACCATGTGCACGCCGTCTGTATAGCAGTCGCATTACGGGGCGTTTGGACGGCAGACTCCGGAGTAGTACTTACATGCACCCGAATAAGCCGCCCGTGTATGATCAGCATCATCCGCCATAGTAGAAATACGCTACCTAAACACATAAACGCGTGCATATTCATACCTGGTTTCTTGTCCCTGCCCTCTCTACTATGTATCAGACAGTATGTAGGAATAGCTGTGCCACGATGTAACTCCACCACGCTTCATAGCCTTGAAGCGTCCCTGCATGTCAGCAAAGAAGGCGCCAATTTATAGATGTAGTCCATCATCCCACATTATGCATGTCAATGGTATATGCCAGCAACAACCAATCGCAGGTCAGCATGCCCACTTCATGTTGACAGTGGGTGCACACCAAATGCCGCCCAGACACGGTCCGCTTTGCACTGCTTGCCATCGCTGTCAGCCACCTCATACACCTTCTGAACAGCTAGCGCACCCTCCGCGCTCCGCGTTCTGGCAATTGTCTTGAGTGTCCCCTCCACATATATGTCAGTATGCTTTGGTGCAAAGGGCCTTAGGATGATGATCAGCACCTTCATGCAGCGCTTGTACCCCCGATTTGATAATGGAAGGTCTTGTCACTTGCAATAACAGGCCACACCGCACAGCATCTCAAAACCACCCAACTACAAGTATACTCATATATCTCGCAGAGTATACCATCATTATTGGGATACGAACCTAATGCCAAATATCCAGCAAGGATATGCTTTGATGTAGTGCAGCTCCACCCATCTCCGCACAAATCGTACACCCCGTTGTCTTAGTGAGAAAGCTGCCCATTGGTGGCAGCATCCATGGCCTTGCAGGCTTCAGGATTCCAAAACCCATTGATGGATTGGTCTCAGCATGTGCCTCGGCGCAGAGCCCATTCCTCATCCCATCCGCAAAAGAACTGCTTCACCACTTGCAGCGTCTCCCGCGCAACATCAACATTAACTCAATCACGCTATGCGCTGACTATGCTGCCGAGTCGGTGGCAACCATAATGGGGGTGCATCACCCCACAGACGTGACAGTCGTTGTGACATATACCAACGGTTGAGGTGTGGCGGGGCGCGGGTGGCGCAGTGACTACTCGGGTGTGTAGCGTGTCAAGTTGCAGCGAGGGCAGCGGTCGTCGCTGCAACTCCTGTCGCCATCCAGGAAGTGGCCGTACCGATGCTCGTCGCACGGGCAGTAGTGCACGGTGTACTTCTTGATGTCCGGGACATTCAGGCACAACTCCACCCGGTACAGCGTTCCCGTAAGCTCTGACATGTTCTTCGGTAGCATATGTTTCTGAATCAGCTTCGACAGCCTCTCTAACGCCGCCGTCTTGATGTTGTACTTCAGCTTCCACTCGCAGAGATTGAGCGTGGCCTTTATCAAGGTGGACTTGGCACCGGTGTAAAACTGACGGCGTCCGTTAAGAAGGGGGTCGAGGAGTAGGTGTTAAAAACGGACTAGTAGGCGCCATGCAAGGGGGGGGGGGGGGGGTCGATACGATACATGCTCACCTCTTCCCGTCGTTTTACTTCCCTCGAGCGGTGATGGTCCCGAATCTGAAGGCATACCTCGCGCCAGCGTCTCCTTCGACGTCGCCGTCGCTGCGGCAGCCGTCAAAATGGCACGGCGCACCCGCACGGTGTTTTGATTCGGCAATATAGTAGTCATACGGCGTCTGCCGTACCCGTACGTTTAGTTGTTTCATATCATTGCCGTCGCGGCGCGATACATATATACAGGTGCATCACCATCTGTTACGGCGCGCACATCGCACCTGCCCACCGACCGTCAGTTGCCATCACCGCCCATCGGAGCGCGGTGCCCATTCCACCAAGATGAGCGGCAACAACCAATGTAGCCCAAGTAAGTGAGCCCATGGCCAAATTTCCGGGCGTGCCGTCGCGGGCGAGTCCCGTAGGGCCCTCGGGCGCCCTGCTCGGTTATCTGCTCAGCTCGGGTTTTTCACAGTTTGCACGTCTCATTCAACCCGACCTATGTAACTGGGGGACATGGGGCACCCTCCATAGAGCTTGGACTTCTAGCACAAGGTCACTACGGGCAGATAAGTCGATGGCTCCTTTGCGGCTGTGTGTCGCGTGTTGTTGCCTGGGCAGCACGATTGCGTGTCGCGCACAAGGGATCAGATGGCCCGCCTCGCGGCCGTCGTGCCAGCCGCGCCGCGCACAACTAGAGCGCCCACCACGTCGGAAGGGGTCACCTCACCGTCTCCCCCGCAGCGTCTCTCATCTCCGGGAATCCTAATCTCATATATCACATCAACACCATTCTAGGTCGTTGTGTGTGTTTGACCAGTATCGGCTCGATGCCTCTTGCAACTGCCGCAGCCTCTCGAGCGGGCATCTTGGTTCGCACGTGTTTTACTGCCCGACCTCCGAATCTGGGGAAGGGGATGGGGCACCCTCCACAGACCTACCCGAAAGCTTATGAAACGCTGATGTGCTAGCGTTGGTCGAGGCCTTTAGGCGTGGCTCGGTTTTGTATGTTGGCTTCGCGTGTGGGCGATGTGGTATCCGATGCCCTGCCAGGCCCCGGTGTGCCCGTCCCGTCACTTTCCGCCGTCGCGGCACGCGCTATACCGGTAACTAACTATATTCGCATCATGCATGTGCAGCCATCAGAAACACCAAGTACCCTTGGCACGCCAAGGAGAAGAAGACCCGGACCGAGCCCCCACCCAGGAGAGGCAACTTCACTGTCTCTTCTCGCCTTGGGTGGGTGAATGGTGAAGGCAAGAGAGACATCTATCTCGGTTGTTTGCCTACCTGAGCGCGCTCGACGGCCCTCCCTCCGCCCGGTAGCCACTGCCGGATGTGTCGCGGCGCAATGGCCCGAGCACCCGACATATCCAAGAACGTCCCTTCCCTCCGCCTCCTCCATTCCTCCACGTTGTGCACGGAATGAAGGCCGCGTTGATTGACCACTATTTTGCTCGATGTTTTCCGACGCCGATCGCGATGCTGTGTGTTTCAACATGAACACCAACTTTCTTGTTGGTAGCCAAGTGAAGCTCTTCGGAAGGCTGGCTGCTCTTGATGCCTTGGCCTACAACATCATCGAGGTGGAGAGCTGGGTTGCTGCCCTCGTGGAGGCCTATGCCAACGGCATGTCGAAGAACGCGAGCCGATCCAAGGAGCCGATCCAACAAGCACACGGTGTACCTGTGGAAGGACACCGTCGCCGAAGGCTGCAATACCGTGAAGGCGTGGTGCTACACCACCTTTGCCCCTGTGCAGCTGCTCTTCCGGCTGAGTGAGGTCCTAGACGTCGGCGTGGGAGGTATACCAGGCTGCATGTCTTGAACATGCGAGTCAACTACCGGGGGAACGTGACGGTGGGCGCCCCGCCTCTGTACTTGTACCATCAGCACAACAGTGGATCCAAGTCTGAAGAGGGCTACATCCAGAAGACCACCTTCGGCTTCTCGGTGTGGATAGTGCCCAATTGCGCCAACAGCGAGCCTAGGATGACATCTGCCATGGCCACCTTCGTTGGCAACGGTGCCCTGGAGGTGGAGATCGCTGCGGACACCTTCTCGATCTTGCCGCCATAAGCGGACTACGGTGCGTATGCCAAGCATGAGGTAAGGCGGTTGCATCATCTGCATATTATGCATTGCTATGCGATTGCGTGATTGCATTATGCAGCATGATGGTCATACATGCAATTAAGATAAGTGCTATGCTATGTATGTATATCTGATGTAGCGCCGTTATCATGCATGCATGCATATATTGCGGAGGAAGCCTCTACAATAAACATCTGCGTGATACGTATCCGGACAAGCCGGAGCACAGTTTGTCTGACAACATCATGGTTGTGGCTCGCAAGGAGGATTACAAGACCCTCCCAACCCAAGCGACACGCATGTATGCCCATTAGCCTGCTCAACACCCCCCCCCCTTCCGTGTCAGCACGCAATGGCAACACGTTGGCACACGTACAGCGTTGAATCGCTTCTGACGTGGGATAATGTTTGCAGATTTGCAATTCATCCCGAATTGTCGAAGGCGCAATGTGGCGCAGCCTACGCGCCGCTGCCAGAGGACTACATACCGGCGGCGCAGAAGATGGGCGAGGCGTCACGGAAGCGGAGGAGACTAGGATACATTACAAACCATTGGTGGCCGTATAGTCTTACTTGTAAATCGTGACTGTATATCTCCTCTCTGCTGCCGTACCCAGTCTATGCTGGGGTTGCCCTTCTCACCCCTGCTGCTATCAATTGGCTTGCGTATCTTGGGGGCGCGGTAGTCTGCTGAGAGAGCTGCGGTGGGTGATGTTGTTGCTGCTGTCCGGGAGCACGGTCCTATCACGGCTCGGCCACTGAGCGCCGCCGGCAGTAGTCGGGTCTTTCGCTTCAGCAGCGGCATCGGTAGAGGGAGCTGGCGGCTCACCCGTTGGCTCGTCGAGTAGATAGGGTATTAACGAGGGAAGACTCCGGACCCTTTGGACGTTGCGGGCGCCTGTCCGCCTTGATGTCTAGTAAGGCCTCGACCTCCGCCTCGGCGTCCCCTTAGACCGTCGTTGCGACAAGCTTGGCGAAAGCTAGAACACGAGCGGTGTTAGCAGCACACTCCGCATCAGCAGCGCGTTCCGCCTCGGCCTCTGCCTCAGCGTCCGCCTCGGCTGCCGCACCGATGACCGACGACGCCAAACGAAGGCACTGCCGCTGCTTGGAGCGATAGAGCTACCTCCACTTGTTGTCTTCAACGCGGATAGTGAGCACTAGGTCGCCGCACTGCGACTGTAATAAAGCTTTGAACGTCTTGTTTAGCGTCGACATCTTTTCATCTACCTGCGCCATCGCTGCATGCAGCGATGCCATAGACTGTAGCTTTGAGATTCACCGACTCCCGACTGTCCTCATGCGACTCGTCGCGGTCAGCCATCTCGTGAGCCTCTAAAAGCGGCTGGTCCGTCTCGTTAGAGGACTCGACAGCCGCCTCTACCTCAAGGGCGTTAGCTTCGGCGGCCATCTCGGGCCCGGCCTCACGCTTCGCACCGCTGCCACCGCCGCCACCGCCGCGTGTATGTCTGCCATGTTTCTTTCCCATATGTCCACGGCGGAACAGCACCCGTGTTGTCGAGTGAGCGGAGTGAGCGCTGCCGCATGCGTGCCGCTCAACGCTGCTCGCGATCGCGCCGCCACCTTCACAGCCTATTCGCGCCTTTTTTTCCTGCGGGCAGGATCGTATTGTATCACCCCAGTTGACAACGACGGCTGCCGGTGGTAATCGTTTGACCGGGTTTTTACAAGTCAACAAAAAGCGCGCCGGTTTCTCGGATGAAACAATATTATCACAATGTTTAAGATTTATATTTCGCTATTTCCCCGATTAGGCACCCTTGGGGTGCGCTGTGGGTTGCCTTCCATAACCCCTGCGACAATGCCTTTGGCGTCGCTATCGGCATCGCTGTCTGCGTCGAGAAATTCGCGTAGCTCCTGCCGTGTGCACATGCGCGCAAGCATCTAAACGAATGCGAGTGTAAAGGAAAGGAAAGCAAATCATCGTTTGCACGTTGCGATAATTATTACTCTCACCAATATATACCTAAACTATGGAGCAACAACGCGGGCAAGCACCCCCCGAAAACATTCATTGGCGGTGGGTGCGCAAGGCTTTCCACGTTCCCTTCCGGTGGCTATGGGCGATCTGGCGAGCAGGGTCCGCAAAGGCCTTGCGGCGTCGCAGCCTCGCAGGTGACGCTAAAGCCCGAGCTGATGCGGGCCCCGTTGCCCGCGCGTGTGGTGCTGAAAGCCCTGACCCTGGCAAAAGCCCTACGGTTTGAGTTGGGACCTACCTGGGGCACAGACCCAAGTACCGTGGTGCGCGTGGAGCTGTTCCGCGCCAGCCTGGCAGTCGTCGTGCTTTGTCTGTTTTTCTGCCGCGGAGGAGCGGGATGAAAAACAGTCGCCCGGACGGCGGAATCCTCCTATACCATCGAGACGGTCTTTCCGCTGGCGGATGCAAGCAAGAAGTTGTTGTGTCGGCTGCCAGCGTCAGCGCATGCCGACATCGCGGAGCTGCTGCACTAATTTGATGCCGCCCATCAGGTGTTCGCCGGCGGCCGCGTGCTAGCGGCGCGATGGGCCATCAGCCAGCGCGAGGGGCAGGCCAAATGGACGGCGGACCCCTCATTAGCTGGCTGCAACTGGTGCTGACAACATTGCAAGAGCCCCCCCCCCCCCCCCCCCCCCCCCCCCGCGAGGTCCGCGTGGACGTCCCACTCCCTCCGAAAGGGGCCCACAACAGCCAAGTACGTGATCGGCGTGACGATGCAGAAGATCAAGTACTTCGGCGGCTGGGCAATGGAGTTCAGCGTGGTGATGGACAACATCGACCCAATAGTGATGCCGTGTCCGGCAGCATGGCACCTCTTTGGCTGGATGACCCCCTGGGCCGGTCAACCAGCCAGGCTGCCACGCCAAATGGCGAGATGATGGCAAAACTGCGAGCCGCCTGCTTTACTAATGGTCATATTGAGAATTATAGAGGTTTGAATTGCACGGGGCTAAGTACGACGGGTGTTACCCGACGGTACAATTCCGCCATACGCGGCTAGTACGCTACTGCCGTGTGTCCACGTCCATCCCTCACCCCGATATGACACCCCGCGACGCGGCGGTGTCTCCACCTTCTGCCTTTGCGCCAGCTTCCAGCTAGCGCAACCAACCCTTCCCAACCCTTTCATGCGTGCTTTGGGGCTTGAGACCCTGTGCCAAACGTTGTAGGAGATCTGACACCTTTTTGGCAAAACTGCGAGTCCCCCTGCATTGCTAATATGACACAATTAGACTGAAATTGATAAACATTTCCGATGAAGATGAGGATATTGTAAATCCTGCATGGCCGCAGGATTTCCAGCACCCATATTCTGCGGCACACGGACACGCGGATGTGGGAATAAGGGCAATTATTGAGTCAAAATGGGCACATTTCTGGACTCAAAATTGCACCCCCCCTTAACTCAAAATTGTGCCATGTACCCCGCCGCTGGTCCTCCCCCCACCGCCAAACCTCATCCGCATTGTCGCCCCACGACGGCGGCGCCCGTTGCAGGTCCGGCGGTTCTTCGGGGGGAGAGTACTCCGGGCCGGTGGCAGTAGGAGGCGGATGAAGGGCATCGAGGGCAGGGAGCGCCGCAGCGGCGTCAGACACCATACCGAGGTCGGCAGTGTCCAACGCCTGGCGAGCGCGGCGCAGCGCCTGCACAGCGCTGAGTTTCGCAGCTCGGCGGTGAGCATCCACCACCGGAGGCTGCACCCCATCCGCCGCAGCATCGGCGCCTCCTTCCGCAACCTTAGCAGAAGTCGCCCGCGCCCTCGCAGATCGCCGGCGCTTCCGTCGGCGGGCACTCCGAGATGTGGTCGTCGGCAGCTCACCCGCCTCCATATCGTAATTGTGTAACTCGCAGCCATCTCGCGATTCGGGCCACAGTTGCTGCATCCCGCACACCGAGAAGCCGGCGCGCACAACATCCCCTGTCTCCCACAGCCGCACTCACCGCTCCGCCAATTTCCGCACAAATGCGGGGCTGCATGATGGGTAGGGTCGCAGTACAAGCCCCGCAAATACGCAGACAGCGCCTTCGGCCCCGTACGACCGGTCGTCGGTAGGAGGGAAGCGGTCAGCATAGGCCAGCGTACGGTCTAGCAGGGGGAAGAGGACAGGCCGAGCCGCGGGACAGACGCCGACAGCCGTACCCCGCAGCGGCGTACGGGGCATCTTGCGGTAGACGTCGTTGGTAGCGCACCACCGAGCGGTGGCCGCGAGGGCGGCATCATGGGCGGCTGAGGCAGCAGCCGGCGCGTGCTGGCGCTGCAGCGCCCGCACGCCAGCTGCCGACGCCGGGAGAGCCACACCGGGGGGCGGAGCCGTGGGAGGAGGGGGGCTGCAGAACTCGCAGGTGGCGGCACGGGCCGCCGCCGGCGCGCCATGGAACACGTGGTGGCCCGATCGCGGGCAGCCGGCTCGTGGGGCGCACCGCACATACACAGAGGGGTCGAAAGTCGCAACGTAGGCGAGGTGCATGGCAGCTGCCGCCGGGTCGTCGGGCTCCGTCCCGTGGTTCACGTGCGTGCACAGGGGGGCGGGCCGCTGGTAGGTGCGTCCGCAGCTGCCATCGCAACACCGGAACTGCCGGTCAACGCCCCCGCCGGGCGTCGACGACTGCACCCACGCCATCGCCGCGCCGCGCGCCCACTACCACCGCCGCCCCCGCCGGGACCGCGACCCCCACGGGAGACACCCTAGCACAGGGGCCTGGAGGGGCCGAAGGACGCCCTACGGTGCTGAACCCCCACCGGCCACGCCACAGCCAGAAGCCGGGGGTCGGGGGAGGTACAGGATCTCTAGTCCACCGCAATGAAGTTGGTAATTATTGTCGGCACCGGAACGCACGCGGCTGCACGCGCGGTTGCAGAACCACGCCCTCACGCCCGCGCTACCATGGCGCTGCCCTGTCGCCCGCCGCCATCCCTTTCACCGCTGCCATCCCCACAGACGACGCAGCGCTTCCGCGATGCTCGTAGCGGAACCGAAACTACCTGCCTACACGTTTCGGCCGTTGCAGCTGGTGCCGTCGTGGTGACGACGTCGCGCTCGCCACCGTGCTAGTCGCCGCCGCCAGGGGTAACCATAGGACCGCTGCGGCTAGCCTCTTTGGCCGGTGCGCCCTCGGACGCTGGGTCTTTGAGCTCCGCGTCAAGCTCGTTAGTTGTATCCAGCAGACTGGCGAAGCTCTGGCGAGGAGCAAGTGCGTTGGGCAGCGAGGCGTGCTCCACGGCGGCGGCGAGATTTCAAATATTCCGACCGGAGCGGCTGGGCGGTAGACGGCTGGTTACAACGCGCGACGCGCCCTATGACCGCGGGGGCGGGGCGCGATGTCATCAGTACGTACCGCAAAAACCGCGTCTCGGCCGACCATGCCGCCGAGTGTGGGAGAGACTGCGAGAGAGACGCGAGGGGTAGCAGGGTTGGGGCAGTGGGGGAGCCAAACTGGTGGGGTTGGCGAGTACACCTGAAATGACGCGGCGCCAAATGATGCGGCCGCCGCGCTCCGTGTCCGCCGCATCTCAGGATTTGGGGCTTCCAGAGCGAGTTTTGGGGTTGGCAACTTCGCGGCGGCGGGCGGACACCGGCAGATGAGGATTTTGATCCGGGCGAACTTGGGGACGATTCGTGGTCAAAAAATAATATCCCATCTTTACCAACTTCGGTCTTACGCACCCAAGTATTTCCCACTACCCGCCGATTGGCCCGGATTCATGCCATGCCCGAGCGGTTCCTCGAACACAGCCCTGCATGTGGCTGAAGTGAATACAGTATGGGACCATCGAAATTGCTTGACGGTGATCCAACAGTGTTGGAAATTCCGTCACTAGCCTCTAATTAGATTTGCAGAATGCGGCGGCAATTGATGACTATATAACAGAGTGTCGCCTACCCAGGGCTTTCCGTAGCTAAATCGCTGCCCAAACGGCCGTCGTAGAGAGGCTGTCGGTCCTGTCCCGGGGGCGGAAAATGACTCATGGGGTCGCATGCGGCACGCAGGAACAGTTGATGGTTCATATCTGAGTTTTGCGTGCATCATGTATGTAGAGTAGTCCTAGGCTACACGTACAGAAAGTCCTGGCGTGACACAGCGCAGCTCACGGCAAAACTCTCAGTTCAGCTGGGGGTTTAGCTGGGGGTTTTGCGCTAGTAATGTAAAAAAAAAATGCTGCTTCTCGTGTTAAAAGTAGTGGCCCAGGGGATATTTATTTATGACAGAAAATGGTGGATGATGTTGGCCCGTAAGCCGATATTGTCCAGGTGATTCGTGGACTGAAACAGATATAAATGGCTTCCGGGAGGCTGAATCACAGCATTCCTATCACTTCTTTGTGGGTGACCCACATGCTGTATTATAAACGGGCCTTGAGGGGCGCGGGGGGGGGGGGGCTGCGCGCCAAGCAGAGAAGGACCGCCGTATAGAAAACAGGTGACATGCCCGTGGCTGTGAAGGTTGCAGGTGGACTCGCGGCGCAATGCCCACCAGTAGCTCCACTGATGCAAATAAGTGGGTAACCCGCTTGCCATGTGCACGGGTGGGGGTTGACGCAGCAGGCATACCGCACCATTGAACTGCGGGTTCAGCCCCTCCCCCCCCCCCCCCCCCCCAAAAAAAAAAAAAAAGACAGAATGGATTCTTTTCCATAATGCCATGGCTGTTCTTTGTTACATTGAGAATCGTGTCGACACATTCATGGTTCGATTCTCTTGACACACCAGGGGAAAGATGGGGAGGACGGGGAGGACGGGGAGGACGGGGGGGGGGGGGGGGGGGGGGGGGGGATAGAAAACAACGGAACCCCAATTGTGTTTGCCAGCCCCTGGGCGTAATGCTGCGATGGCATGGCAATGGAGGCCGCCTGCTGTACTCCTACTCTAGTAGTCTAGTTGATCGCCGAGAGCGGGAAAGCAGCTAGATGGGAAAAACAACTCCGCCACCCCCCTGTAGCCGCAGCAGGGCGTCCAGTCTCCTTGCATGGAACGGAGCACACTCGTCGGGGGCGCGCAGAGCCTCCGCGGGCCACTTCACAAGCCCTCATCCTCGCCCATGCTCTCGTCGCTGTCGCTTCCAAACAGCGCTTGCGGCAGAGTGCCAATCACGTCGTGCACCCTGGTGGGCAGACATCGGGCGCAGCACGGGCTTCAGCTGCCGGGGCAGCAGGCAGGAACGGGAAAGGCATGTAGGCAGTGCCTATGCTGGGCGGAAGGGGTGGGTGGGGGGTACAGCAGTCATGGCGCTGGCGAAAATACCTCTCCTCCACTTCATCCAAATCTTCTCTCGAGTAGCCCCTGTTGGCCGGGCATCAGCACAGGTCACACGGCAATAATCTCTGTCTCTACAAGCCTATAACACATGGCAGGCCTTTGGTACCAGCCGGGTGCGGGGTCCATAGCGGGGGTTGATTGTGCATATGGAGGGAGCACCATTCAAGTATGACACACCGGGGGGGGGGGGGGGGGGGTGCGTATGGAGGCACTGAGAGAAGACCTATATCTGTATTGGAATAATTAATCAGAATACACCCCAAATAATACACGGATCTGGCTACGTAATAATGCGAAACCATTTTTGCGACCCGCGAGCCCAATTAAACGCTACGGGTATGAACCACGCATACAACGATCGAAACAATACGAGTGAAGCAGTTGGTCACATGGCGGATGGGAAATACTGCTGCCAGTATGCCACATGGCAGTTCTTTTGGCAGGGATCTGCTGAAAACGGCAATCCTATAAATCAGTACACTAACGTTCGGAAACCAGCCACCGGCCGGACAGTGCGGTGCCTCTGGGGAGGGCGCCTCACCATGCTGAGAGGGTGGTGCTGCCTGCCGCGCTGCGGCGCGCCTCGCGGAAGCCGGTCACCTGCTGGCCCAGCACCGCCCTGCGCATTCCCATGCGAAGAGGGGAAGAATGGGGGGGGGGGGGGCATAGGATCCTGCGTCAGGTCTCCGCTGCTCAGCTCAGCGCCTTAAGTGTCTCTGGCTACGGCAAAGCACGGACACCTTCCGACCAAAAAGGACTGATTGCCTCCTTCAGGTTCCATCTTAGGTCATTAGATGGCAAGATAGTTATTGCTGCTCGCGCCTTCACGGGTGTTTACAAAAATGTATGTAGGACCTTTCGAAAGACACACCGCACAGCATCTGTGTCGCGTAGAAACATTGGCAATGGATTGGCTACTAATACGTTTAGGTTCGCAGGTAAGGCAGGGAGGGCAGGATCACATTCGCAGTGTGTTGACCACTGCGTCCGCACCCAGAAGAGTACCGCCGAAGGCGCAAGAACTGAGGAAAGTGAAAGGGACATGGGAACAGGGCGGGGGGGGAGGGGGGGGGGAGGCAAGCGCACCGGCTGGCTCCCGAGTGCTGCAGCCGGGTGAGCACGGGCAGGCTGGCAACAGAAAGGCGGCCCCGAGGGGGCGGCGGCGGTGACACCATGTGCGCCGCGGCGTCGCCCGACCTGGACAGCGCGGGGGAGAAAAGGTTGGGGAAGGGCAGCGGCACCGGGAGCGCCTGCGGCGCAACGCAGCGGTGGCGCAGAGCGCGCAGCTGCAGCCGCTCCGTCAGCAGCCACTCGTCCAGCGCCGCCTGCGCCTCGCCCGCACGCGCCGCCCTGCGCGTGGCATCGGCACCCCCATGACGCGGGGAGAGCGCGGAGGTGAGTGGCGGCCGATTGGGGTGCACTGCCATGGAGGAACCGGGCTGGTTGGGACGCTGGCGGCTGCGGAGCGGCTCCGGCGGGGATTAAGCTGAGATCCGGATGGGTCGCGATAACGCACAGCGCCGCCGGGACGGGGTCACTGGTGTGGGAGGGAGAAAGAGAGAGGAAGCAGCAGAGATACATTCACATGGGAGAGAGGAAGCGGAATGATGCTGAAAGTACGAAAGGTTATTGCTTCCAGGCAGACAACAGCGCAATCCTCCCTTCCCACATGCGCATCAAAGAGCCAAACCGTTTCCTTTTCGTGTACTTTGTAATGACTCAAGGCGGAGGTATGATGCACTCGTACAGGATCACATGGAGGCGAGTATGTGCATGCGTACAGGGTACATGCATGCCCATGAGCCACACGGACCAGTTCTGAATAAAGACTCCCTGACGGGGGTTGTTGCATCTCCAAAACCAATCAAACTTAACACTCTGTCTCCCCCTCTCTCTTTTTAATAGGGTACCGGCGGGCCGGGTGCCAATGCGTCTATAGGAACCCTTATGTTTGATTGGGATTGCCTGCTACCTATAACAACACTTGCTATGGATCCGCTATCAAAAAATTGACCTCTCGCAGGTAGGGCAGGTTGCTATTCGCAGTGTTCTTGTTGCCACCGGCACCCGCACCAGTTCCCTGGTTATATTTGTGTATGGCGGGAGAAGGGCGGGGCACAAGAGGAGAGAAGGGGGGGGGGGGGGGGGGGGGGGTGCTACCTGGAGTCTGCCGTTCGGAGCCCGCGCAGGACCACACTCTCCGAGCGCAGGTCGCGCCCACTCGCGCAGGGGTGCCCCTCTGAGAAGGCCAGTGCGCCGCGCAGAGCGCACGGTGCGTTGCTGCCAGCGTCGCGGCGGCGCTGATCCGCCGCAGCCGCAATGTCGTGCGCCGAGGCCAGCTGCGGCGCGGGCAGGTGGCCGAACAGGCTGGACAGCGTCATGCTGCGGTGGCTGCGCCCGCCTGTGGCCAGCTCCAGCCAGGCGTCCATGTCGTCCGCGCCGTGCTGGCCGGGCTGCAGCCGGAACGGCAGCGTCGCAGTGTCCATCGCCGCTGCGCACAGCGCGCTGGTGTGGAAGGCCTGGTGGCGGTCCCAGTGCAGGAGCGGCGCGCTGACAGCCGGCGGTGGGCACTCGAGAGGGATGTACAGGCTGACAGACTCGCTCAGGGCGGCGGTAGAGAGAGCGCGGTTGAGCGCCGGCCTGAGAGAGAAGAGAGTGGGGGGGGGGGGGGGGGGGGGGCGGGGGGGGGTTCAGATGACCGGGCATGACAAATGGCAACAGCACACGTTAGCTGCTATGGAATCAATCCATACATACATATGGAGAGGGAGAGAAAGAACGAGGGGGGGGGGGGGGGGGGGGTGCTGCTATGCAATCCATCCATCCACACACACACATATATAATATGCATGCGTCTACTATCATGTGTATGCATGCATACACTAATGCCCACCGCCGCAATTTGTATGTGCGTTTAAGAACTGTGCCTATGTATGTGGCCATAACGGGAGAAAGCAACATCCTCTTTTATGTGTAGGCACGCAGAGGAATATCTGCAGAGGACAAAGTGGCCAAGGGGCACCGCCACGCTTGCAATCATAGTGGGTATTGCATACTAATTATGCCACGATAGCATTGCAATAATCCTTGTGGTATTGGGTACTGAAAATTCATGGTAGGTACAGCAAGCGCTAAGGGGAGATACGAGGCCGGGGGGCGGGGGGGGGGGGGGACTCACCAGCATCTGTCGGACCGGCTAGGAGCAACATCTGCCATCTCGCCGGAAGACGGCGGTATGGGCGCACGCACCGAGAAGAGCAGCACCTTCTTGTTGGCGTAGTCCTCACGCAGCTCCGCCAGCACGTCGGCCGCCACCCGGCCCCAGCCGCCCAGGTCCTCCGCCATCACCTGGAAGCCCTGCAGGCAGGCAGAGGGGGGGAGGGGGGGGGTCAGCGCTGGCATTGTCCTGCTGCGCTGCTCGCATGCGCAAGGCGCCAGCGCCGCGATGGGTCCGCACCTGCAGTGAGTCGCACTCCTCCGCAAAGAAGCGAACCCGATCCAGTGCCTCCTCGCGAGCCTCCTGCCAATTCCAAGTGGGCAAGGGGGGGGAGTGGGGGGGGGGGGGGGGGGGGGTTTGTCAGCGTCGCAGCATGACCTGCAATGACAGCAAGAGCCCCTGCCACGCTATACCATCGCTGTGTGTCAATATATAAACATCGATGCCTACGCATATACGTATGCCTAAACATGCAGTACATATGCTATATATGTACACCGTGACGTAAACATATACATACATAGATACACAGGTGCCTGCGCATAATAGTAGCCTCAAATCAACCAGAAACATCAGCCTAAAATTGGGCTTGCAAGCAAGCAGAACGAAAGTTTGCTGCAGTGGCGCTATTGTTGCATCCATATTTGACGACAAGCAGGTGGGGCGGCTTCTCATTCGCGGTCTTCGTATTACCGCGCTGGCACTGTACACACACACTTATACACTGGGGAGGATGTGCATGTGTGTATTTGGGTACAGGCATCGCATGCGGGAAAGGCAGGGTGGCTACGCACCTCGCCCGCCAGCGCGCCCGCGCCCTCCCCGTAGCCACCCCACACGTCCGCCCCCGCCCACACCCCCTTCACGATGCCCAAGCTGCGCGGGTGCAGCACCGCCTTGAGGTAGTCCGTCCAGTAGCGCACGCCCCCAGGCGCGTCCAGCGCCGCGGCCGCCTCCTGCCGCACGGGGGGGGGGGGGGGGGGGGGGGGGGGGGTGCGTCAGCGGCCGCGGCAGGCAGGCGCACTAGGTACTGGGTGCTGGAGGGGGAGGGGGTTGCCGGCATTTGGCTCCGGGCCGCCCACCTCCACTGGCGACACCTCCTCGTCAGCAGCCGCGCTCTTATGGGCGGCCGCATCAAGGCCAGCTCGCGCCTGAATACCGCCCCCGCGGGCCTGCCTACTCGCCCGGCCGCCGCCCGGCCCCCCCTCCCCATCACTGTAGTCGCCGTGCTGATCCATGTCCGCCTCGTCATCGCGCTCCCCATCCTCCCCGTAGCTGCCCTCCTCCTCCTCCGCCAGGCTGGACACAAACCAGCTCGCCTCCACGCGCTCGCTCTCGCACGTCACCACGCCACCGTCCCACGTGGCAGCCGCCGCGGCGACATCCGCCGCCTGCTGCCCTGTGCCGACCTCCCCCGCGGCGTTCAACCCGCCCAGGCTGCCGCACATGTCGAAGAGGATCAGGCGCGGGTGGTACGACACGGAGCCCTGCAGGGCACACATCACCATTCAGGTGCTACCCGATTCACAGATTCGGAGCAGCGAGCAGAGGGCAGCGCGAAACAAGCATCACCGTGCTGGATCGGCAGTGCAATCATACAGGCGGATAGGGGAGGGTGTTTTTCCCTGTCCAGGAGGAGGGGTACCTGGTGGTCCTCCACCGAGCGGTAGACGACGCCCGTGGAGACCGCGGAGCTCGAAGATGAGGCTCCATCGCATGCTTGCAGGCCCAGCAGCTCCTCCTGCGGCGCAGGTCCCGGCACGCGAGTGGCTGTCAGCGCGCTACAACGGCGGGAGCGCTTTTTGGGGGTGTAGCGCTATTGGCGCTCGTCCGCCGGGGGCGGCGCGGGGGAGGGGGGGGAGGGGGGGTTAGGCCCACCGCCACGTTCCAGTAGTGTGCGCCCACATAGTTGGCGTAGCTGCCAAACTGCAGCGTGATCAGCTCCTTGGGCGGCGCCATACCGAGCGCGCAGGCGGGGCGTCACGGGGGGGGGGGGGGGGGGGGGAGTCGTGGGTTTGTCGGCTACGCCATACTCGGCAATATCAGTCAAACGTGGCAGCACGTGGCGCGACACCCTGGTGATGCTCTCACTCTCAGCTTGCCGTCCTCTCCCGGCTCGCAGACCTGCTGGCTGGCCGGGTGTGCGGTTTCGTTGTCCTCGTTTCGGCACTCCCTCGCGTCTTTGACAGCAACGGCGCCGCCGCAGCGCAAGTCGCTCGCGCCCGCCGCAGTACTACATACCGCCGCGTGCTATATATTATTATTTATCTACTACTGCGCGTGCGGCCCTTATCTGCTGTACAGCAGCCCACAAAAGTCTCTACATGTTTTTATGGGTATGATTTGGGTTTGGTCGCTTCTAGTCGGTAATCCCACGCAGTCTACGCCGTTGCAGCAGCCACTGCGAGGATATAACCATGATGAAACTTCATTGAAATGTAACTTTATACAGGGATAGCATGGTTTGGGTTAAAGCAGGGGTGGCCCCGGCCGGGAACACTATCAGACCCCATATATACCCATAGAGCGTGGCCTCCGACAGGGGTGCCCCGCTTCCCCCATCCTATTTAACATAGGTATTAACGATATATGGGGGAGAACATGGGGTGTGATGTACCAGGGTGCACCGACACATTAGCGGCAAGGCAACCACTACAGATGCCACACATGCATGTCAATTATATATACGTACGCAGACGATGTTGTTGGTATCACAGGCTCGTTCGATAACCTGCATGCCATGCTCGCCCAGATCAGATTCTTGCAATGGGCGAAGGACCATTTTATGGGGTTTGGGGTGATGGCGTTAGGCCGACATTCCGACAAGACCGCGTTACGCGAACAAGCTGCCCGATGGCAGCTTTGGGGGAAACAAGTACCATTTATAAATGAATATAGGTTTTGGTTCCGTTCATTAACTCGGATTTAGGCATGCAACACATAATAAACGACCGCGCGCCGGGTTAAGAAGGGTAAACGCGCCATTGAGGCGCTCGATTCGGTATTAGTCAGTGGACGGGGCATAATTTCTAGTGATGCGCGTGTGTCTGTCTTTAAATTAAACTTGTGTACTACCGGTTCTAACTTACGGGTGGGAAGTATAGGGTATGGATAGAACTAGCGGTGCAAGTAAATTACGAACCGTACTCAATGGCGCTAGCTAGATTACTCAGTGCTTGCTGTGCCTTATTGGGGTGCTAGGTAAAAACTCCCAGGATATTGGATATTGCGCCCATAGAGGCTACGGCCGCTGCGGCACGGGCTCGGGCGTTCCTTAAAGCATCCGACTTGAATACATGTATAACCAAGTTAGTAGATCAGCCAAATCGGGCGCGCCCTAACACGTGGGACGTCGGGGATTGTGCGGTGGTCAGATCGACTAGCTAGGGCGAACGTAGGGCTACCTGAGGGGCGCACCTTTCACTAGAGTGGAGGTCACTAGCCGCTTGCGATGTCGCTAAACTATAGTAAAGCTATCAGTGTGGGCGCGATACAATTCGTCGGTATCGTCGGCACGCACTAAAACCTGGGGTATATATGTCCAGGCGTCTTATGCGTCAAGCCCGTTGCCCCCGCGGAGGTTGTGGCCGAGCTGCACATTATGATACAATTACGCACCCGAGTATTTCCCACTCCGCCCCGCCGACTGGCCCAGATTCATGCCATGCCCGAGCGGTTCCTTGAACATTGCCATGCATGTGGCGGTGGTGAATATGAGACTATCGAACATATGTTGGTGGAGTGCCCGCGGCGGGGGTATCACCGTCAAAATTTGGGGTTGCTAGTTCCGGAGTTTAGATATTTGTTAGTAGTCAGGTTATTGCGTCAACACCGGAAGTCTCAACTGCCTTTATTTTGGGCGGGGTCCCCCCCCTCCCTTCACGGCGCCTTGGATTTTACTGGGAATGGGAAAATTTTCCAGCTATGGCGTCGGGCCCTCCCTAACATTGCTTTTCTTGTTGCACATGTATCGCACTCCCGAAATGCTTTGCTCCGCGGGATGGGGCTTGCCCCAACTCGCATTACTCGAATGGGCCGACGCCCAAACGAGTTGGGCGGACCTTTCGTGGTCAGTGCCGGGTATTTTCATCGCAGTGGTTTAGACGGTGATCCAACAGTGATCCAACAGTTGCAGTCGCTGTAGAGGACCTTTCTGATTGCCCTTTTCTTTGGTGATTTCCGATATCGCCTTCTGCTGCTAGCTCACATGTAATTATAATATCCAACAGTGTTGGAAATCCCATCACTGGCCTCTAGTTAGTGTTGCAGAATGCTTCGGCAATTCGCTTGACTAGAACTGAGCGTCGCCTACCCAGGGCTTTCCGTAACTGGATCGGTGCCTAAACGGCCGTCGTAAAGACGCTGCAAGGGTTTCACTGGGGCGGTTCTTGTCCCGGGGGAGAGAAAAGTAGGCGCCGGTGGGAGCAAGCAGTACGCACGTGAGGCGGGCCGATGGCGGGGCGCATGGATGACGAGGTAAGGATTGCTTTTGCTTTCGGGTACCGGTAAATAAAAGTATATAGGTAGGAGTTACAGCGAAGATAAAACGCGTTCTCGTATGAAAAAACGTGCCCATTTTCCAAACTAATAATAACGGCCATCCGTGCATCAATATAATAAAGCCGTTCTGTCCCTCACCTGGCCGGTGAAAATGTTCACATGGTTTGGCGCGCGGGCCGAGAGTATTGGTGCGTCCGAGCACTCGATCGTCCGCGTCGCGGCTGTGATGCGATGCCCGCCTCGCTCTCATCTCGGGTGGTATGGGTTACAGTCATACATACGTCTTTGGGCCTTTCGTCTGCTGGCAGTGGTAGGACTGTCTCACGGCCACAGACATCGCCACGGCAACGCCTGCGGCGGAGCGTGTAGGCTCGGGGGGGCCAGTGCCACAGGCGGTAACGCTACCGGCCGCCAAACGTAAGTACTACTGTACGGTACGTCCATGAGTACAGGTACCAGTACTGCTTGTACTGGAACCAAAAGTAACTGGGAAACACTGCTGCTGGTAGTTACGCGCGGACCAGTGGCGGCCGTGCGGGTTTATCGCGGCGTCGTCCTGCGCCCAGCGGGCGGCTCAGCCCCCACTAGTCGACGGGGCCGGCCGCCGGGCTCTGCCAGCGACCTTCGCGGAGCTGCCCCGCCTCCGAGCAGGCACGTCTCTTGAAATAAACAGAGAGGCTCTCCCACCTGCTCAGGGCGGGCCGGGCAGTGGGAATCTCCGCCCACCATATCGGCGGAGTTTGGCTGTCACCGCTGTCTGGGCGTTACGGGTACTCGGCTACCTGTACCCGCGGCTACAATACGTACCGGAACCCCTCGCCTGGCCGGATACGGCAGCTGGGCAGCCGGGCCGCGGGTGGGGAAGCAAGCACATCTGCCAGGCTTCCGCAGGCTAACACATCTCGTGCAGCCCACAAGATTCCTGCCCGCCTGGGCACTGTCCTTTGGGAGCGGGACGGGCCCGCGAGGTGGGCCTGGTGGCCGAGCCGATACTCGCACTACTTCCTCGCAGGCGGGCGGGCGGCGACAGTGAGCGTTGAGAAGGCGCGCTGTGGCGGCTGCCCTGGCGGCACGGGGACACGGGGCAAACCTCAGTCGGCGAGGCGCTGACGGCGCGGCCAGCAGCCGTATGTCTGCCGCGGCGTCCGGCCGCACGGCGCCGCCGCCCTCGCTGGACGACTCAACGCGCACCACGGCCATCGGCGGGTCCACCATCAGCGACTGCACAGTTCGAAGCGACCTCACCTCGACATTCACCTCCAGCCTCCGACCTTCGAGGATCCCTCAATGGATTTGAGTGCGTGGTCGGGTCTCGTTGTGCAGGTCCATTGCAGGGGCTGGTGCGGGCAGGTCGAAGGAGCTGGGCAAGGCGCGCGGGGCCGGGGGGGGGGGGGCACTGGAGTAGCGGCGCAATAACGACACATCCAGCCAGCAGGCGTACTCAGAATTCCCATGCCCCCTGTATGCCCGCAAGCTTGGCAACCGTCTCCATAGGCAGCGGGCCTAGTTCTCGCGGTCTGCGGCCGCCAAGCACCGGCCGACCGTGGCCGAGATGGTGTCCCTCAATAAAGGTACGCCACCGTAGTCCACAGGCATGACAGGATCGGAACGGGGGCGTATTACCCCTGACAGCGGGAAGGGAGGGGGGCAGGGGGCCAGCGAGCTGAAAGCACTGACGGTGCGCAGGTGCAAATCTTCGAGATCATGGACAGTAAGGTGCGACAACGACTGTATCAACGAGTTCAAGATCCTTGCAGTCGCTGGAGCACCCGCATGTAGTCAAGGTACATCGACTCCTTCATTGAGGTGCGCGCCGCCGCAATGCGCGGAGTGCAGGCGTGAGGGCATGCACGGGCGGGGCGCTGCAGCGCAGGAGCTGGGCTGGCATGCGCTGGCTGTATGTTTGCGAAAGGGGATGGGCAGGCCACTCCTTCAACACACACACACACACAGCACACACACACACCACACACGCACACAGTATATATATGTATGTACATACATACATATACTGTATATATATATGCATGCTCATCTGCAGTATCTATAAGCGGCCGGGGAGTCCAAGCCCGCACGAGGCTGAGGCGCTGCCATGCGCAGGAGAATGAGCTGATCATCGTGCTGGAGTGGGCAGAGAAGGGCGACCTGAAGCAGCTGCTGAGCAGCCGGAAGCAGAACGTGGGGCAGCCGTTCACGGAGCAGGAGGTCTGGATGTACTTTGTACAGGTGTGTAGAGAAAGAAATGGGGCGGGGCGGGGGCGTGGGGCGTGGGGGGACGGCTGTCGCCACTTTCTGGGCAGAAGAAGCGCCCCCCCCCCCCCCCCCCCCAGCTTCATCTCTCTCACGGACGATGGCGAGGTGTCGCTGACGCGGCGGGCCACGCACAGATCTGCGACGCGCTGAAGCACATGCACGCGCGGCGGATGATGCACCGCGACCTGAAGCCCTCCAATATCCTGGTGACCGCGGCGGGGGAGCTCAAGAT